>CM045889.1:27670426-27695426 GCA_025169545.1 Anguilla japonica
AGCCTCTTCAGTCTCCCGCACCCACCACCCCCCCCCCCCCCCACTCCACCAGAGCAATCCACTGCCACAAAACCCCCCTGCCCCATCTTCCCCCTAATGCCCCCCTCGCCTCATCCCCTGCCAAGAGCCGGTTTCTCGCACTGAGCACCAACCAGTGACTTCCCATCTATCTAGATCAGACTATAGTCACTCGAATACTCTCGCTCGCCATCATTTAAATATGCCGAAAGTAACACTCGAAAGAAAGCAGGTCCTCTAGTATTTTGTTAAGGCACATTTAAGCAATGATAAATAAGCAAAGGGAAAAAATGTTGGTGTTCCTGCTCTGCGCATGTCTTGCATTCCTAGGTCTTTCTACACTGTGCGTGCCTGATGCACATGCTAAGATACGCATCGTTCCTGTAGCCTGGAGACGATGTCCTGCAGCCTTTGCTTTTGCCTGGCACTACACCCTGAAATATATCAAGGGAATTAAAAATGTGTGGAAATCAAACAAACAAACCTAACTTATTTTTTCCACCAAGTCCCAACACCCATGAGATTCTGAAGATAAAATTATGGAATTATGCTTTGAAGGTAACTTTTTAAAAAATGATTAAACGGCTTACCGTTGTTAGTGCATTTTCATTTCCACACGGATGCAGACACACGCATCAGAGCCATGTGGCGGCCGGGGTCCTGGACCTCGCGTGAGTCCAGCTGCCCTTATCTGTGCCCGTTTATCCGTCATTACCAAAGATTACTGCCTTCAGAGCACGCCGAGCATGCAAAAAACCAATACGGACCACGCTAATCGCTCATAAAACAGAAAACAAAGGTGGTTCTAGTGTTTTTGGGTTTTTTTTCTTCTTGTAATTTTCTTGTAAAATCATATAGTTGGATGCTAAATAGCCTAAACTCATGAAAAAGTATACTTTTTTTTTTTTCATTTTATAGAGTTTAAAATTTTAAACTCAATTCTACCTTAAATTTGTTCTCTGGTGTGACATGAAAATTTATGAAAAAATGAAAAATCTATAAAAGCCATGTCCATATAAATGCTGACTTCCCACTTTATCTCAATAAGCATTGTTCTAAAACTTTATAGGGTAAAATAGGGTTTACAAGCATTTTGAAGAAGTGTTGATGATTGGGAATGTTTAAGTAAATTGCAAGTTATAATTATAATCATTTCAATTTTAAAACAGTATTAAAAAACTTTATTTGTACAATAAGATCATGCTGTTTTGAAATATTTAAGTATTTGTTTTTATGATTTTACCAAAGGAAAATTGAATGCTTTAATGGTTTATAATCATCACACTAAATTACACAAACAATACAGAAGAGGGACTTGATGCTGAAACATAAATTTAATCAAAACATTTTTTTTTTACCGTCAACATGGGCGAACAAAAAACATTTACAAACATTAACAACCGCGCTGAAAAACAAGACACGGTACCTGGGCAAATAACGAAGGGAAAAAATTATTCCATAAAAAATGAAAAGCGATGAGAAGTAAATTGCATTCAGCACGTTGACACTGCATACGCGTCTCTCTGCTCTGCATCTCTCCGCTAGGCTGGGCGTATGCTACATGATAGCATAGCTGATTTGGGTGTCCCGGACAAGATCGGATGGGAAACGGCGCATCGCAGGCCTCGTCAGTAGCGTCATCGCTCGCGTAGCGCGACGGGATCAGCGCGTTCCCGTTAATTGCTCTCTCGTTCTCCTGATCCATTCTGGGAAGTGCCGACCATTTTCATACGTTTGATATTTTCGTTTTTGTTCTTGTAGTGTGAGAGGTACAACGAGGTGATTTGTCGTACTGGCCAGTGAGACTGCTGCTCGTCTGACTGCAATCATACACTGTGATAAGGCAATGTAGGTCTACTGTACACGGCTGATATAGCTATTACATTTTTTGCTGCTATATTCATTAACTTCTAGAGTTTAATTTATAAAAATAGATATCATTGAAATAATGCCAATGGTTATAGATTAGGCAATTAGAGTTATTTATATTATGGAAAAAAAAATGTGCAGATTTCCCAAACCTTGTTCAGGACAAGTCAGTTGATATTTACTAGTGTGAAATTTACAAAAAAGTGTAATTATTCATAGTATATTTTAACATTATGTCCACATGCATCTTGAATGGTTTTACCATTTTCCCTATTTTAATCACAATAACTCCATTTTTATGGTCTGTATTGCTTCCAGACGAAAAAATTGAACGTCGCAACTACCCAACCACATAAAAACACTCAAACCGCATAAAAAGTATATCGAACTGTAACCCGAAATTAACCCTCTAAAAACTTAACTCTTGGTACCAGATGAAAACATTTTTTTCAAAACTCGCAATGGAAGAATACCTTGTGGCATCACGTGATAGAGATTCACATTGGGCATTTATAAGATTTGCAACCGTTAACTTGATCACAAAGATTTAGGAGTGGGGGATGAGACGCCGTACCCCGGCCCCCCTTGGGCTGCCCCCTCATCCCCTTTCAACTCCGGCTCCAGGGACGCAGGCGAAAATCTCCTAAATCTGAGGGATGCAAACCATGTCTCTTTCAAGCCATGATGTGGGCTTCCAGGACTTTAGGAAGGGCAGAGCTCGCCTTTAAAGAGTACCTGCTTAATGCCTGCTGTCGAACTGTGATTGACGACAACTGTCAGAAACAGAAAGAACGCGAAGAGAGAAAAAAAAGACGAGAAAACGCCGGCGACAGGCTGATGACCGCGCTCTCCCCAGACAGGAGATTACCTCCCGTTGGATTCGGGATTAAGCGCAGTTGTCAGTGTCCGCTGGATGATTTAGGCATTGAGACAGGCCTTTGAGAAACAGCAAAGGCTCCAGTTCAAAGACGGCAGGCATTCAATGCGCTGGCCAACAGCAATCGCTCCTGACGAGCTGGTATTAATAAGAGGTGGAAAAAGCTTCTAAACTAGCAATGCAGACAATAACACATACAGAGAAAACACAAAAGAACAAAAAAGAACTTGGTATTTATCTGCTAAAAGGGCATATGACCACACACATCTTGGAGCAGGGGAGTCTAATTCAAAGGACCCAAAACTATTCAAAAGAGGAACAAAACCTTAGATTTTTACACCAGACCTGGGTCAAATGCATAGTTGAAATAATTAAACTCTTCAGACAGGAGTTATATTCTTTAGACTGGCGCATATTCTTGAGAAGAAACATTTTATTTTAGCAAAAAAAAAAAAGAAAAAAGCAGGGTCTCGTGGAATAGCAATTATGTTAATACCGACGAAAACAGATGTTCTTTCTAAAATGTCCAGAAATCTGCCGGAGTTTTACAGATATCTAACAGGCTATAATATTTCAAATATATATCCGACCCAGATAAATATGCACAGAAAGGAACTGGTCAATTAAGGATCTCCTTTTCTCTTCAAATAATAATTATATAGAAAGGGCACCCTATCAAACAAACTTTATTATAACCAGAATTATGAATCATGAACACCACATGGGTGTGGATGAGGACTTAAAAGATAAAAGAGAGAAAGATGTCAAACAAATGTACATACAAGGTTTTTTTTTTTCCTGACACCAATGAAATGCCAAACGTGGCACTCCCGGATCTTTCCGAGAGCACGCGACATGCCTGACATGCATGTGCTGTAGCCTGAGATGCTGAGGCTACACAGGCAGGCAGGGCAAGGCTGGGCGGTGACATCATCAGAGGCGCGGGAGGCATACGAAGAATGTGTCGCTGTGTTCCCCAACGCCCTGTGTTGTCACCTGCCAGCCACATTAATCCCCTGATCAGATTTAGGCCCTGAGGCAGCTTTGCCTGGGTCTCCTTCTTATTTAAACAGAGAGAGAGAGAGAGAGAGAGATAGAACAAGAGTGACAGAGAAAAAAATAAAAGTTATTTTAATCCCTGAAAAATAGTTTTAGAGAGCATGTGTGATCGAGAGATAGAGAAAGAAAATGATAACTCTCTTAACAACAACAGTATTTTAAAGAGAATGAGATAGAAAAAGAAGTATACTGAGTGAGAAAGAGAGAGAGATAGATGAGTTTTTGGGACATTGGCCTATGTCATGGTGCAATAGACCCAGGGCTCTCAATGGCTGGAGGTTCAATGGAAAGGGGGCGGGGACACCATTAGGGCTTTAACAAGCCTATCGCTGGACAGGAGGGTGGAAACGGCACCCCATGGACTGTGTTTGTGCACAAACTCCCAAAACCCTAATGGGGGCTGCGCTGAGGTGTCAGTCTACCAACGCTCGACACCTCATCAGCATGGACTGGGTGGGGGGGGGGGCTTCCAGATACCCAACCGCTGTTTAACAGAGCAAAAGAGCTTGCGTGGAGACCTCAGCCCAGAACACAAACCACAATCACACCTTTGTGCGTTTCATCATTAGCTACTGCTTAAAACCAGGCTGTCAAACACCACTGTGTCTGCACGCTTTTGTGGTTCCCTTTCACTCAGCCGTCCATCTAGGCCTCAGAAACAACATGTGTGGACGCTTTAGCCGACCACTGACTTAAATTTATCAAGTGAATGCCAAAACACAGGAACAGGCACTCCTGTCTTAAGCACTCACACCATTTCTGTATTTTTTTTGTATTTTTAATTCGTGATAACGTTTCTCCAAAGGCGCATTGTGTATGCCCTGTGAAAATGTTGCCGGGTGGGTGGAGCTACGTTAGCATTCTCTTCTCAAACCGTACACTTTCGCAAGCGATTGTCATGCAAAGTGAGGCGCCCGGTTACTGCTGCGAACGTGTCTCACTAGTCGTACAAAAAGAAAGTAGGGAAGGAAAAAAAAACTGTCAAATTAGAGTGGAGGTAAAGAAGGAGCCCGTAAACAGAGAATTAATTGTGTTCTCAGTAGCAAGGCTTTGGGCAATTACCGGACTCTTTCACTGTGACAGTTTTACAATCAGACAGGGGTTCAGACAGCAAATGAAAGAGGAAAAAGGGGGTGGCAGACTCATTTTTGGGACGTCGGACTCCTGGGACTGGACCGAAACAGATTTACACTGTCAAGAGTTAAATGCCGTTTCCATCACCAGATTCCAGTCCCCGACAACTTCGCCCAAAAAAAAGAAAGAAGCAAGGTTTTGTTTTTCTTTTTTTCAGCAGCAGAACCTTTACTCATTTCTGCTGCCCTGCATCTGTCAGCCATTAAGAGCCTCAGATTTTAAGACATTTTGAGAGGCAAACAAAAAAAGGGAGAGAGAGAGGGAGAAAAACAGAGAGAGAGGGAGAGAGAGAGGGGGGGAGAGAGAGAGAGATAGAGAGAGAAAGAGAGGGAGAGAGAGGGACAGAGAGAGAAAGAGAGAGGGAGAGAGAGAGAGAGAGAGAGGGAGAAAGAGAGAGAAAGAGCGAAACAGAGAGAGAAATGCTGATGCTTTTAGCATGAGGCAGTGAAAGAGATTTCAGCCAAATAACTCGACAATCAGAGATGGCCCGATGCACAAACTGCTCCTCACCAGCTTCATGCCAGGAGCAGGGTCACTGGGTTCACATGTTTAATCTCTCTTCTTCCTCAACTCCGAGGAAAACTTTGGTTTAAGGCTGTCCATCCTACTTAACATATGCTAACGTTTTAAATGGAGCGTTCTAATGACAGCAATGAGATGCATGTGGAGAGACATTCTGAATGTGCTTCTAATATTTTATCGCGTAAATAAAAACCACTAATTTATGATGATTAAAAACACCAATCTGTGCCATGACTCTGGACTTACAAAATAGTAACTTTCAAATACACACCCACTTGTAACATGTTAATCTGTTGAGTGATATGTTCCATATTTTTTGGAAAGACCATTTTTACACTATTCAAAACATACCACATAAAAGCATTCGATTACATACACAATACCTGGCCACAAAAAACCCCAAGGATTTTATATTTGGTCTTGTCTCTCCTGGTGTGAAGACGATACAGACACACACATAGCATTTACACCTCCAAAGCATCAGGGACGAGCCGCAACAAGCTCGCTACCAAACACAGTACCTCCACAATAAATGCATCACAAAACTCCACTCAAAATGGCGAAAGCGTCGATAGCTTTGCAGGTGTCACAGAAGAATAAACTATACAAAAACAAGGCCGGCGACTCTAATAGATACAACTCACACACAAATGCATGAACGCAAATACATATATCAAATGCACGCACTTGAAACGCTGCCAGTCTTGTGTTCTGCTCGCCTCAGCCAATGGGGCCCATCGCCCGGCTGGCACGGGCTCACCACAGCTGCGAGGTCTTTCAGGGCGCAGAAAGCAGCGTTTAAAAAGCCGCACGGCATCGCCGCTTCATACCCACCCCGCTTTGTCCCGCTCACGCCTGAGCGAAACTCAATCGCTTCAGAAACAATCCATCACAGGGAACACACTGGAGCAATCCTCCTACACCCATAAACCCATCAAACAGCGTTAAACTGACCAAAAAACAACCCTAAATATCCCCAGCTAACCAATCATCTCCAATCTATCACTGCACCCTTCATTCCCCACCTCTCTTTCTCTCTTTCTCTCTCTCTCTCTCCCTTACCTATGAGCACCCTCTCTCTCTATTTTACGTTATCTACAAAGCGCTTTGAGTGCACGTATGACAAATTGCATATAATGAAAGTTTATTTTTATTCTTTTTTTACTAACTGACATTTTCTGAGCAACCTCTCCTTTTCTCTTTCTTTTCCTCTCTAACCTGTTAGATTCCTAACTCTTTCTCTCTCACACACACACACACACACATAATCTCTCTCTCTCTCTCTCTCTAGTTTGAGTCCATCTTCTATAACCCGTGTTAGAAAATTAAAAACTGTGTTTTTGAGAGCAGTGCTCAGTAGAGAAAGAGTAACCTGTGTTCGACTCTCAGAGCAGTGCTCAACAGGGTTAGAGTAACCTGTGCTGGACTCTCAAGCAGAGCTCAGTAGGGTAACCTGTGTTAGACTCTCAGAGCAGTGCTCAGTAGGGTGAGAGGTCATTGTTAATCCCTGTTGTCCTCGAACCCTCTCGGGGGCCCCTGACTGATCCTGGGTCAGCTCTTAAGATCACCAGAGTGCTGTCATTTGTTATTTTCCATCTGACTCTGTCCTGACATCTACTTTGTGTCCTCTCCTGCATCCCTCCCCTCCACCCCGCCCCCTGACTCTTCAATGGCCGAATGAGGGGGGGTGAAGGGGGGGGGGGGGGGGGGGGGGGGGGGGGGGGGGGGGGTGGGGAAGGCCTTTACAAATCCGCAACTTGGTGCTTTCTCTCTCACGAGCTGGGGGGTGTGGGGGGACTGGGGGGGCTGAGGGGTTAGAGAATGCACTGAGGGCCAGTCTTGTGTTCCCCTTGCTCCTGACAGCCCCCCCCCCCCCAGGCACTTCAGCTCAACAAAACCCTTCAAACTCGGTGGCTGTCGGGTGGGCCGTCCCGCCGCAGCGCTGGCTTTCGGTTCGGCGGTAGCTGCACGCCCTGCGCTCCGGTGCCGAATCCCGACCGCGTTGGCGGAAATGGCGAACGCGAGCGCCATCCCCGATCCGCCGCTGGGTCCTCCCGGCAGAGACAGGAACTCAGCCTGACTGCCCCCTGGCTCACCGTCGCCGCCTACCCTCCGCCGCCCTTGTGCTCTCCCCGCCCCGTTCGGGCGTGGAGGGCGCCGTTGTGGCACAGCGGTCGTGTTTTGGAGGAGTGCGCAGTGCACCCTCGTCAGCACGCGCCTCTCTGCGCCCTGAAGATTCGATGGCGGGAGCCGAGGCGATCAGCGCACAGACAGCATCACACATTCCAAATTGGTTTAAACATAAAAAATAAGGAGATAAAATGTGTCAAAAAAGCCAAAGCATGCTGGGAGAGAGTTGGTAGGAGTGTAATTTACTTTCTCAAGTCAATCCCAAAAATTATTTATACAAAATCACAAAGCAAGAATCATAATAAAGGCAGCTGTGTTTGTGAACTATCCTTTGTAGGCTTCCAATGTAGTTTTTAGGGGAAAATTCACAATATTGGTATGCTCAGCATGTGTGCTGATCTGATAAGTTGTTTTTAAATGTTTTTTTTTTCTTTCTTTGTACATTCAGAATGACAAAAGCAAGGTCAAATTGGCCAGTCTTGTTTATTCTTGGTCCTCTACAAAACCATTATTGCCTGTCTGGTCTGAGAAGTGCATACATGAAAAGACAAACTTCACTCTTTGAACAAGCCAAACGTTTAAAATAAATAAATAAATCTGGGAGGTAAGATGAAAGATAGTTTGGACAGCACGATTGAGTTATAAAGGTATTCAAAGCCCCTCCCAATGTTAAAAAGCAACCAATGAAAGCTTGATAGCCAACCAATAAGTTCAAGATGTCAGTGAAAAACAAAACCCAAAAAAAGCACTGTGACATCACAATCAAAGGGCAGTCTGTGCGGGAGGGGGGAACGAATCAGCAATCTTATCCAGTGTCTGGGTGCTGTCAATCATCGGAGCGGTGGTGATTTAAGAAGGACTGCTCTGAGTGGGGGAGTTAAAAGGCTTATGGTGTCAAACACGATCTTCTCCCAGACAGGAGCACTCAGCACCTCTCCACCCCCCCCCCCCCCCCCAATGCCTCTGCTCCCAGCTGAAACCCAGCCCTGGCATGGGAGTGCCCTGCCCGGGACCCACGGCCTGCCCCCCACGTCCGTTCAGCTGGGGATAACCTGAGCGGCTCTGGTTTCACAAAGGAGGGGGGGGGGGGGGATAACGCCAAGCGCTCTCCTAAAAGAGACGCGCCTTCTTTACCACCGCAGGGCCTGGCTGTGACCCGGGGTTGTCCTGTAGGGAGGTGGGGGTGGGCGGAGCGGGGGTTACTGGCTGTGCACAATGCCACTTGTGCTGGTAGTCATGGGTATTCCGTGCTCATATTCGGTAACACGCTCATTAAATCAGCTGGGAGAGAGGACATCTAATCGCGTTTGGACTCATATAACCGAGAGTGGAAATGATACCTTTACTGAACACTGCCCCACTCTCCCATACCCTGGGCCCTGACCTGTACACTGCCCCAAACTCCCTGACTCCTGATAATAGGAATTTTAGGCTAAACATTATTTGCCCTGCTTTCCTCCTTTTATTACGTTTACTGTGTCTTCCCAAGACCCGGCATGTTTGTCCCCTGTTGGGCATAAGAGTCTCCGGTCTTAACCTCAAGAACCATACATTCCACTATGCTGAACCCTACACTACAAGGGCCATTAAATAAAAATAAAAGAATATTTTAAAAAATATTTCTACTGCAGCAGCATGTTTTTGTCTTCCAAGACACTTAATAAAACAAGCACAAATCCGCAATAGCTGCGACCGGGCACACGCGCATGCATCCATGTGTGCATGCATCCACACACACACCCTCACACAAACACGTGACCTCTTCTTTGGCTCATGACCAACCTTTCCACAAAATCTTGTGCAAATCTGTGAATCCATTCAGGAGTTATGCGCCTTTTTGGGATAGGCCACGCCCATCGCCACGCCCCTTCTTGGTCAATCGGCCTGAAAGTTACGCAGCTCTATCGTTCAGGTCATGACCAACCTCCATGCCAAATGTCAGCCTCCTGGGGCGAAAACTGCGGCCGCTGCGGGGTGAGACACTTTTGTGGACCAACCGACCGACCGACAGACAGAGCTATAGAGCTGCGGTCGCAGCTAAAAATAAAAAGTCAAAATGCTTCAGCTTTTTTTCTGCTACGTATCAGGAGGGTATGAGACCGTTACGCCATGATCAAACTCTTTCAAATGAAAGGGAAAAACGAGCGTGAACCGAACTATCTTTCTCAGTACCAGCTCTTTAAAATACGGAAACGTGGCCATGAGATACCCTGCTAAGTCCGTGCCCGCTCTTTCATATGAAGAAACGCGTGTGTGAACCTAACTGTTTCAACAGAGCTCATGTCTTCTAAATGAAGAGAACACAGGATCGAAAACTTTTTTTTTTTTATCACACGAGGGACATCCTCGGCACCTCCATAACATCAGTACCTGACAGTTGTGTTTTCTGGGGAACAAATTCCATTCAGTAGGTTTGATTCCCAGGTGGAGCACTGCCATGTAGCAACATACTTAACTTCTTCAGTAAATATCCAGCTGTGTAGATGGATTGTATGTAAAGGAATGTAAGCTGTGTAAGTTGCTCTCTATAAGGGTTTCTGCTAAATACCTAAATTGTACAGGCAACCACCAACCCTCCGCCCAAAAAAAAAAAAAAAAAAAAAAAAAAAAACTAAATGTGATTAAAATTCCAAAAGCGCCTGCTACTTCTCTTCAGGCTAAAATGGAATCGGTCTGGAGGCAAACAGGAACAGCAGCTTATGACATCATGTATCACAGAATCCAAACAGCTTGATGGAAGGCAAATGCTACGGCGGCCATTTTCCTGCTAAAAGTCGCGGTCTCGCAGGGCGAGTGAAGACAGGCAGAAGGGACTTCCTTTATCTGACAGAGTTTAGCTGTGTCTCCGCAGCGCTCCAGTTCAAACCCATTAGACCATGCAAAGTAAATAAGGAATGACTCATTCAGGGAGACAGGCCTCTAATCCATATTAGGCTCAAAGCAGACTGCAAAACTGCATGGTGCTGCCACCAGACTCGCAGCCCAACAGCAACAAACACCTCTGCCACTATCGAGCTAGCCGGAACTGACGGGGAAGGGATTCGTATAGGCGTGAGGATGGACATATGGACACCACGCCCATGCACAGCACAGAAACAAAAACGGCCATAAACAAAATAAATCAAAATATACAATAAAATATAAATTACGTCAGTTTGCAGCTGAATCTCTGGGACAGAAGTGGAACTCCCTGTGCAGAAAGTTCAGTTTGAGAGAGAACAGTGTACATCCCCCAAGGCTGACTCAGATCAGTGTGTTGGCGTGTTTATTTACGATGGATTTATCCCCTACACAGTGGTTATGAGTTAGGGGTAAAATCAGCCCAGGCTGGGTTGTGAGGAAAGACAGTACTGTGAACCGTGCACTAAAGCAGAGGGGCGAAGAGGGTAATATCGCTACAAACACAGACATACTGTTGAAACCGCCAAAATGCTGTTAAGGGCCGTCATATACACAAAGATATCCCCCCAGTCCCCTGCCCCCCAGCCCCCCAGTTCCACGATATCAACCCCATGCCCTCCGTTATCTCAATACCCCCAGGTTTACAAGTCAAAATCCGCCTACGATAGTAGTATGCAAAATTATTATTATTATTATTATTATTATTATTATTAATGACCTGGAGTAAATGCACTGTGGATCACTGATTCACAGGGATTCACTGAACCAAAGCTCATAATGCAGTCTGACAAAGACCCAGCAGTCTGACAAAGACCCTGCTCCGGTCTGGTAACTGTCACTCCGAGCCCCGGCCGAGACGTCCCCTCCGCTGAAGTCAGTCCGTCTCACCAGCGCTCCGCGCCGCGCGTAGCGGGAACATCTGGAGAGGCTTAGAGCGCGTTCCCGGAGCAGCCGGCGCGGGCGTCGAGAAAACGGGGGAAAAAAAAAAACGAAAATGAGTCAGAGCAACCCCGGCCCGCACCGAACCTGTCAAAAAAAAAACGGCCAAAACCGCTGGAGCGGGAATAACGTCGAACACCTGACGCTCCCTGACCAGACGGCTAGCGGTTCCAACACTTTTTTTTTTTTTTTTTAAATGTCCCGTTTTTTCTTTTTCTTCGAGTGTGTCCTATTAGGACTCTTCACCTCCGCAAGTGAACTACTGTGCGGTAATTTACGGATCTGGGGGTCAAACGGCGCTTCGCAGGTGGGATGGGATAATGTTTCCCACGTTTTCTCCCCCCCCCCCGAAAAAACGAACGCTTCGCTAGGATAGATCCTTTATTTACCGCCTTACTTTTCAAGCACACAAAAAAAAAACAAAAACCGTGGCAGCTGTGTTAGGGAAAGTGAACTGTTTTTAAACACAGAATAATATATGAACCCCTGTGTCCTAGTCTCATCAGGGCTTGTTTTCTGGATCTGGTTCGCAAATGGCGCTTCGACGAATAGCATGTCAGCAGCAGCTAAAGCCATTAGGACCTCGACTTCATTTTATCACACTCCGAGTCCACTTTGGACTGAACTGTGATGCTTCTGTCATATAATGAATTGCGTATTGTCCCTACCACCAGGGACGTTCCTGTTGCAGTTAAATTATACAAAAATGGCCGTAGTTTCACATCTGCAGTTATAGTCGAAATGTTCTTTTTTAGTTTTTTTTTTTGTTTATGGCGCTGTATCCATTCATAAGAAACATGACACCGTTCAAAGGAAAGAACAGGCCTGTTCATCTCGTCCGGTCATTAGAAAGCGTCCAGCGTGTCCGTCAACTCCGAGCTCCTTCTTCCTCTGCCCAGCAGGACCGGGACGAGCAAACGAGCCAATCCCCACACGTTAAAGCCTTCCATATTTCATCACGTTATGGGCCATGGTGCTGAAACGCCCAGTGAGACACACAACAGAAATGCGAGGCCGGGCAGTAACGCCGATGGCCGTTACTCATTTAATGAAACGCAGAAACGAGCGGCCGGTTCGCTGCAGCGTCTTTTCGAAATGACAAAATCGCGGAAAGCGATCAGCGGGGAATTCGCAAGTATTTAGTGGTTTCCATGTGTCAATACGGCCTCCAAATGAGATACGAATAAGGCCGAAGGGAGGCATTAAAATGAAAAGAGGCGCCTGAGCGCATGTTTCTCAGACACTGGGAAAGGTGACGCTACATGATTGAGAGTCCCGGTCAGACAGGCTGGATTTTTCACTCTCCGTGAAGCGCCGCGGCCGCTGATTTTAATCAGCCGGTTTAGCTAGCGCCCCGCTAACGGCGGAGACGAGGAGGACAGCGGAGCCATTTTGCTCCGCGCGCTAAAATAACACAAACATAAATCTCCCGGGCTGGCCCCAGAATCGTATCACCTCTCCATCGGCGGCGGGGAAAGCCTCTCATATCTCATAAATTCGCCCAGCGTTTCAGGGGAAAAATAAATACAAATCAGCTCGAGACAAATGGATGATGCTTCAGTGTGTTTGTTTTTTAAAAGAGGAAGTTCTTGTTTTTAAACTAAGAAGATAACAGGGGAATGCAAAGAATTATGGGAATAGCCCCGTTTGGGGGATTCCTGCAACAGTGCCAACTTGGCAAATTTTCCCCAGATCTGGCTATATTTTCACAACAACTGGCAGTTTACCATCATTTCAGACAGCTAGCTAATATGGCTTTTTAAAAAAACATCTTGGCACATCTGAGCAATACAGACAGTTACCTGTAACTTCCCCTTATTGCCGGCATCCATCATGCAGTCATGCCATGATACAATAGAAGTTATCGAATAAGATGTCCGCTGTACTTTGATATTCAGAATTGAAATGTTCAAATTGATGCAGCAGTGTGTGGTGGCCTCTGTAAAGCACGCTGAGTTGTAATATAAGGCATCATATTAGAGAGTTAGCACTAGGGAGAGAGAGACATATCTCTCACTCATGGCAACCGGCCAACTGTTTGTGTGTAGGCGGCTGGGGGGTTGCATCAGTAGGGCCCAGGCTACTGGTAGCAGGAGCTGGCTTGGAGTCACTGTGAAAGTCGTTTCACAGAGCAGGACTGAGGATGCATATTCATTTCAGACTGGGAGCTAAAGGCCCGGGACTCTCTCCATCCGTACAGAATGGGTCAGAACCACGTCTCCCAGCATTACTGCACGGCCTCTGTCCTCGTCCAAATCGTAGCAGCACCGCAGTTCATCAACACCGGACAGCCATTTTATAAACAATTGCGCTTTCACTCAACTCTCTTAGACTGACCAGGGGAGATCCAATCTAAGGACTGTCATATAATTTAAAGTTTTTTGTATAAGCACAAGCTGGTATTGTATTTATTTTTTTTACATGACAGCATGGTCGCACGGTCTGTTAATCACAGTTGCAGACCACGGAGAAGGCTCCTTGTCCTCTTTCACAGCCTGGGAGGTCAGAGCTATAAATCACGGAACTCCGCACTTCCCTTCCTTGGCCGTTCGCTTTTCACACGCAGCGTTCCCTGGATACTAACGGCGGCCGAGGCGCTAGGAAGCTTCGCGCGGACCAGTCCAGCGCCTCCTCTCACCTCTATCCCTGTAATTTATGCGCGCTTAAGCTAAGGTCTTTACAGAGGAGGTGACACAGTACTAATGCCCCAATGGCCGCCCGGCCTCCGGTCGGCACTCTTTTTGATGTAAATCCCGTTTCATTGTTGGCGATAACTATCTATCACCAAGCAGCCCGAGGGGAGGGGAGCCCACGCTCTGATATTCCGCACAGTTTCCCCCCTCTAAGTGCTTTCTGGAAGGTGACTGTATTAGTCAGTCAGGCGGCAACGTGCCGGCCCAAGGAACCCAAAATCTTTCCATGATCATTTGCACTCCGGAGTCAGGGAGAGTTTTCCTGAGCGTGACAGCGGTAATTTTTTGGTCGAGTTCAACAAAGGCCATGAAATTTCAGCTCCAGAAAGGAGTAAACTGTCTTAACTGCAGGCTCCCTTTGCTGTTATTCTTGGCAGAGCCACTGACCTGGCAATGCAAGCGAGTGATGCTATTTTCTGTTAAACATTTTCAATCTTCCTATATATTTTTTTTTCTGTGCATTTTTTTTTTCTGGAACGTTATATGTTTAATATGTTGAATCTCTGGTCAAATTCAGGTGCTGCAATTAAATTTCTCCAGAACTGGCCCCGAACGCCCCCATTTAAAAAATATGTTTCAAGCCAGAATTGAAGGACATTGGCAAGTGATTCCTACCCAGAAAAATTAGGCCTTTTACAGACACTTTTTTAAAAAAAAAATGTAAATGACCCGGATAAAGAGAGAGTAATCTTATGTCAACCCAGAGTGAGAAAAAGGCCTTTTTTTTCTTTGGTAGTTAATCAGTGAGGAGTGTCCCTCTTTTGTTTTTTAAGGGGGGGTTCCAAATTGCAGGGTTCTACAATGCCCTGGCCTTCTCGACAGGCCTCATTATGGAAACGCACATGTTTACCTCACACAGTGCGCCACACATAGCCTACGCCATCAAAACAAATGGGATAATTAAAGTGCCATTGATGCTAATTAAAGTGTTTGCAGGCAACCAGAGTCCTCAAATAAACAGGTAAACGTCCCCATCCCCGTCTCCAGCCCCGTCCCCAGCCCAAGGGCCGTCCTGCTGCAGGCCGCGCTCTTCCTGTGCTTTCAGACCAGCCACTGTTCTTTCACAAGGGACAGCCGATAAGGTGTGTGTGTGTGTGTGTGTGTGTGTGTCCGACATTATCTTTATCTTTCTTTTCTTCCCTGTTATTAATAGAACAAAGGGAAGTTTACACACGGCTGCAGAATCGCTCAAAAAACTGATAAACAAAAAACAAACAGACATTTTTTTTCTCATTCCCTGTGTCAGCAATGTACAGAAGTGCGGTATCAACAGGGGCTCTGTTTTTACCACTTTGAGCGTAACTGTTATAGACAGAAAGGGAGGGAGGACTGTCGTTGCCAATCTGTTGTCTAGGCTAGTCTTCCTGTTGTTTGTTTTGTATTAAATGTAGATACAGTTTGGGTAATGTTTCAAGTCCCAAAGGACCCCCCTGCTCCCTGAGGGGGGGGAACGAAGCAAGCGGATAAAAAAGTGCTTGTCTGGCTGTATGACAGGGTGGCTACAGGCTGTGAGGGAATGCAACAGGTATACATGCTATTTCATCAAACTTTAACAGGCTTGGACATTCCCACTACATCATCTGCTTCCACACGTCTGTTACTTCTCAACACGCGGTCAAGGCAGGGGGCAAGAGCTGGGGAGGGAGATAGGGAGAGAGTGTTTGTGTGTGTCTGCGTGTGTGTGTGTGTATGTGTGAGTGTGTAGCAGGGGGAGAGTGGAGGAAAGAGCCCAGGAGAGAAAAGGGGAGTGTGTTTCTGTGTGTGTGTGCGAGACAGACGTATAGAGAAGGCAGGCAGAGTCCAAGCAGACTCTGTGTCCTGAGTTTTTATTGTTTAACCACTTTAATTGTAAATTACAGCGATGTGAACAGCCATTCATTTTCCCAGACAGAGTGATTAATTCTCACTGGGAGTTTCTTTTGCTCTCTCTTTCTCATTCTCTCTCTCGCTCTCTATCCCTCTCTCTCTCAGTCTCCAGCTCTGTCTCACTCATTTACTCCCTCCCTCCCTCCCTGTGCTTTCTAATTGGCTAATTTCATAACCCCCTTTACAGTGGACTCAATGAAAGGCCTTAAAATGCTTAAAGTGAGTCTCGGAGCCTTAGGCCCTATGCGGGGGGGTCCGTTTTTCTACTCGCATACCTCGCTCTTTGTGTAGAGGGTGCAGAGCGGTCCCCCACAGCACCGGGGGCGCTTGTGGCATAATGCCCCTCTTAGGGGCGCCGAGAGGAATTTCGGAGCAGAGTGTACAAGGACCACGGGCAGGGGGTATGGGGTAGGGGGCAGGGGGCAGTGGCAGAGGGTCTCCACCCCCATCACAGGTCCCCCAAAGAGAGCCACAGGACCACATTAGTTATTTCCAGTGTGTAAGTGACACTATCTGCTGAAGGGGGGGGGGGGGGGGGTAGACTCTGCCCTGTCGCGCTTTGGGAAAGACACAACGGTGCAAGTGATGAGTAACCCGAGTCACACCTGTGTACGCTAGGGCTCCCCAGAGGCCGCTGCGCTGGGGCTAAATCAGGAACACCTCCGGGGGGCGCTCAGTACTACTGCGCTGGGGTATTAATCATAAGAGCACAGAAAAAAAAAAACCCTCAAAAAAAACTTCCAACTTTCAGGCACTTTTGTATACAGTATGCACAGGACAAAAGAGCAGCAGCTTCAGAGTATTTCAAAGTCACGCTAACATCGATATTTGCATTTAAGGACTGGGGTAGGAGCGCATACCGTGATCTCTTATCCTTCCCGAGACTGAATTAGCATGTTGTCGACTTAATAATTGCACTTGAACGCGTGCCATAAAAATTGGTGCAGTCAGACAGTCATACGGTGTGTCTGCATCAGTTACGTACAGCATAAAGATACAGGCCTCTGCCACAGAATGCGCTCTGTGTGAGAGCATATCGCATGTCACCATCAGTGCCTCAAACTAAATGGAATTTTCCTCTTATAAAGGGGCCAGCGCTCAAACTCTGTTTACACTCCCCACTTCGGTAAAGCGGGCTGCGTAGCTTACTGCCGCCGCAGTCTGCCTCGTAAAAAAAACAACAAATAAGTAAAAATCCTACAGATAACATCGGAGGAGCGTTTTTAACGTAACTCCACGAAGCCAGCCCCTCTAGGGTTTTTTTTTTCTGACTGATTAGTTTTTTCTGCTTCGTTTTGTTGTTTCTTTCTTTGCGGTTGTTGCTACGCACTGCGGGCACGGTGGGTGAAATCCCACCCTTTGTCCGTGCATCCGAGCGCTCTCAGGCGGACCAGCTGATAAATGCAAAGTATAAACATATTCCCATTAAGTCCTGGCTCCCGCCCAGCCTCCACCTCAAAGGGAACAGTGTTATCTGTACAGCACCACGCTGTGCATTAGGCAGATTCACTGCCAGACTTCTGCAGAGACTAACTCCGTGCAGAAAGCCTAGCCATGATTAATCTTAATAAAGAAATATTTTGTGAAAAGGAGAGAATAAGAGGATTGGCATTCATGTCCAAAACAAAGTTATTTCTCCACAACCAATTAAATTAGAGAAATACAAGACACTTTTTTCCATGCGGTCTTTCTTTTTTTATTTGTCTTTTTTTTTTTTACCTTGACTGGCCGAATAATTACACATTGAAGTTTTTCGGAGTTTAAATCACATGCAGCAATGCTACACACATAGGGGGCTTCAGTAGAAATTAGCTCTGGCTAGAAACACATGTAGGATGCATAGGGTACTGCTTCGCCATGCGAAGGGCATCCCTAACAAGTTAACTAACTGATAAATAAGTACATAAACAGCAGCAGCTACAACACTGTTACAAAATGAAAACAGTGAAACAAAAATAGCGTTATTTCTTCCTTGCAAAGTACATTTCAATAAGCAGTGTGTTTGGCTCTTGTTAGTATGGCAGCAGTTATTTTGCAAGATTGTGATTGTTAATATACCATTAGGGTAGTCATTTGATGGGATTTAGTTGTTAGTATGCTAGTAGGGTAGTTATTTGGCAGTATTCAGTTGTACGTATGCCAGTAGGGTAGTTATTTGGCAGGACTGAGTTGTTAGGATGCCAGTAGGGTAGTTATTTGGCAGGACTGAGTTGTTAGGATGCCAGTAGGGTAGTTATTCTGGTAGGATTTGGTTGTTAGTATGCCAGTAGGGTATTTATTTGGCAGTACTGAGTTGTTAGTATTCCAGTAGGGTAGATATTTTGGTAGGATTTGGTTGTTAGTATGCCAGTACAGTAGTTATTCGGCAGTAATCGGTTGTTAGGATGCCAGTAGGGTAGTTATTTGGTAGGATTTGGTTGTTAGTATGCCGGTACAGTAGTTATTTGGCAGTAATCGGTTGTTAGTATGCCGGTACAGTAGCTATTTGGCAGTAATCGGTTGTTAGTATGCCGGTATAGTAGTTACTTGGCAGTAATCGGTTGTTAGTATGCCAGTACAGTAGTTATTTGGCAGTAATCGGTTGTTAGTATGCTGGTACAGTAGTTATTTGGTAGGATTTGGTTGTTAGTATGCCGGTACAGTAGCTATTTGGTAGGATTTGGTTGTTAGTATGCCGGTACAGTAGCTATTTGGCAGTAATCAGTTGTTAGTATGCCAGTACAGTAGTTATTCGGCAGTAATCGGTTGTTAGGATGCCAGTAGGGTAGTTATTTGGTAGGATTTGGTTGTTAGTATGCCGGTACAGTAGTTATTTGGCAGTAATCGGTTGTTAGTATGCCGGTACAGTAGTTATTTGGCAGTAATCGGTTGTTAGTATGCCGGTACAGTAGTTACTTGGCAGTAATCGGTTGTTAGTATGCCGGTACAGTAGTTATTTGGCAGTAATCGGTTGTTAGTATGCCGGTACAGTAGCTATTTGGTAGGACTTGGTTGTTAGTATGCCGGTACAGTAGCTATTTGGTAGGATTTGGTTGTTAGTATGCCGGTACAGTAGTTATTTGGCAGTAATCGGTTGTTAGTATGCCGGTACAGTAGTTATTTGGCAGTAATCGGTTGTTAGTATGCCGGTACAGTAGTTATTTGGCAGTAATCGGTTGTTAGTATGCCGGTACAGTAGTTATTTGGCAGTAATCGGTTGTTAGTATGCCGGTACAGTAGCTACATTACAGGCATTTGGCAGACGCTCTTATCCAGAGCGGTAGGATTTGGTTGTTAGTAAGTCAGTAGGAAGCTTGGTAGAATTTTATTTGTTGTTAATAGGTCTGTAGCCTAGTTGTTTGGCAGATGTTGTGGAATTCAGATTTTAAAATACACAGATATGCCCTCTGTAAAGGTTATCACCACTTGATTTTCAAACATTGTGAGATCATCAGGTGGTATTGGCATGAGATGCAATGCTGAAGTATTCATACTGCTGAGAGCAGTTACACCAACAATGCAAAAGGAGTGACTGCATAGTGCATACAGTCTACTCAAAAACGGAATCAAGTGTTAAGTAGGCAGCGAGGCATCAATCGTTCCACTGTCTTTTATATGTCACTCGGCATTATGATGATGAAAAGACAGAATAAAGATGATTCTGATTATCAAACATGCAGGTTGAGGCTCATAGAGACATGTGCAGGACTGCAGGACACATATACAGACAGTCAAATCATCAGAGCAGAAGTTGGTGGCAAACAGCAGACTCCTATTCTTTTTTCAGTTGTCGTTTCAGTGCGAAAGAAGAAAGCTGATTTTTGTGAGGACAGAATCATCCGCCTCCATCACTGTCCCTCCCTCCCTCCCTCCCTCACTCTGTCCCATTAGCGAGCAGCTCCGTTAGCCAACGACTCCGTTAGCCACCAGTGCCTACTGCCCCCCGTTTTCACATTTACATACAAATTCACACAAACTTCCTCCCCCACCCCTAAAACCACCGGTTTTACTTTCTTTTTTCTTTCATTCTCTCTCTTTCTTTCTTTTTTTTTGCTTATTAAAACTGCTTATGGGACGTGGATGCAGTCCCCGGCATAAATCCTGGGGATTAAATGACTTCAAAAAAAGTGAAAAAACGTGGGGTGGATGAAAAGGAGGGGGGGGGGCCCATAGAAATGCTAAGGAAGTGAAGCGCTTTTTTTCCCTAGTGGAAAGGGGGGGTAGGAAGTTCCCAGCTTCGCCACTTCATTAATTCACACTATTTAATGAGTGTGGGTGTGTGTGTATGTGTGTGGTATGCGGGCGCATATGTGTGTGTGTCTGTCTGTGCAGTGTGCTCATATGAGTGTGTGTATGTGTGTGTGTGTGTGTGTGGTGTGTATATGCGGGGTGTGTGCAAGCATATGTGTGTGTGTGGTGTGTGTATATGTGGGATGTGTGTGTGTGTGAGTGTGTGTGTGTGTGTTTGTGTGAGTGTGTATGCATGTGTCTGTGTGTGCGTGTATGTCTGCGTCTTTCTCAGTCCTCTTTCACTCTGGACCCCCAAAAACAACGGTGCCGTCAGTAACTGACAACCCCCTGGGTGGGGGAGTGCTGGCCTCCGGGGTCCCGGCTGCAAACAGAGCCGCAGGGGCCCCGGACCCCGCCTTTCAGGGCCTCGGCCCCGTATTTGTCATCCCCCGGGGCCCCCGAATCGCAGAGCGGGGGTGGGTGGGGGGGATTCAGTATTCACCTCCACTGCACAGACTACAGTCGGGACGGGGGCTATGTGAAGGGGCACTGATCTCGACTGGAACGAAGGGAGTGGGGTGGGGCAATGTTCTCAGATTGAAGTCATCATGGTTTGACACCCCCCTTCCCAGGCGTACACACACAAACACATATAAACACAACACACACACACTCATACAAACATGCACAAATAGGAAAGCAACAGTCATCTTGGGATCAGTCCTGCACAATATCTGTCAAATTGCATTTATTTTTAATAAACATGTCCACGACTAAACGTAATTTCCTACACAGGGTCGTATGCACCAAGTTACTGTAATGGTGATTTGTCTGTTGTGGCTGAAACAAGAGAAGGTGCAGAACACTTCGTGAAAAAGTGCATTTATGGGCAGACACAAGTCTGAAAATGGGCACATTCCCTGCTGTCTGAGGCAGTGTCAATGTCGGAAGCCGCAGTGTCTGTGTCGGAAACGTGCATAATGCTCTTGCCCAGACATTGGCATAAATTACCAGACATGGCCGTCCACGTCTCAGGACACCACCATGACATTTCAGTGTGGGTCCATGCATTAATCGGGAATATCCGAGTCAGGAGTCCCCGATCACAGACACGGCCCAGGAGTGCAAAGAAGTTTCTGGAAATATACGTGTTGACTCAGGGAAACTACAGCTCATGACCAACACACCCCAGATATCACTGAAATGTAACAGGTCGGATATCTTTCAGAAACTCAGTTTTTCATGCAGTGAAATCAGCCCAAACACAAGCATTCTGATGTCGCTGTAAAACCAAGCACAGCGGCATCTGTTTCCCTGGCGTCCACCGTGAGCTGCGTCCTGTGCACAAGGGACGGCTCGAGGTTTGGGCCACATGCTACAGTGGCGCTCAGACACACAAAAAAAGAACACACACAAAGCAACAAAAAAGAAACGTAGGCAGTGACCAGCCACCGTTAGATCCTCTTGAGAGTAATCTGTGATTAAAATCTGCATTAGTAATTACCGCCTGAAAGAATGTACCCTGGAATTACTTCCAAAACCGCTGATCTATACTGACTCACCCCTGCGATGGTGTACAGCAGTTGGAGACTCCGCCCCCTCTCGAATAATGGTCCACCCCCCTCCCACTCACACACTAATACACTAATCCATTTACACATAAGACGAGGGACCCACAATCAGAACGAGCAGTGTAAACCAACGAGCAGTGAAAACAAATTTCAGAAATAGGAACTCGATTGTTTTTATGTATCAGACGACTTTGGAGGCGGATGGTGCTGGGGCGTTAGATGTCTCCCCACACCTCATTAAGTAATGTGGCGCATAGTCTACTCTGGGGCGGGGGGGGGTTGGTATCGGGGTATTTTGGGAGGAAAGGGGGGAGGGTAAGACTCCTCTTTAATTACCGATACACTCCAACAGGGCGATAATGCAGGAGACCACCAGGGCGGGATTGTGTCTGATTTATCACAGCTGCCTTTCAAAGCCAGGAAATCCTCTCAGTCCGCCATTCAGCATCACACATTGCCTTTGTCATTTTCCCAGCAGGGACTGGCAAACTCCAAAACTACTCGCTTGCCCCATCCAGAGCTTGGCTAACAGCTAATCTACAACCAGCCTCTGACTAATCTATAGCTGGCCTGCTAAATCTACTGCCAGGGCCTTCTAAGTCTATAATAATGGCCTGCTAAATCTGTCGCCTGGGCCTACTAAATTTACAGCCGGGGCCTGCTAAAACTACAGCCAGGGACTGCCAAATCTGCAACCCAGGCCTGCTAAATCTGTGACCAGTGCCTGCTAAATCTACAGCTAGCCTGTTAAATCTACAGCCAGGGCCTGCTAAATCTATAACCACAGCCTGCTATATCTTTCGCCAGAGCCCGCAAAATCCACAGCCTAGACCAGCTAAATCTATAACCAGGGCCTGCTAAAACTACAGCCTAGACCAGATAAAACTACAGCCAGGGACTGCCAAATCTGCAACCCAGGCATGCTAAATCTGTGACCAAGGCCTGCTAAATCTGCAACCACTGCCTGCTAAATCTGCAACCAGTGCCTGCTAAATCTACAGCCAGGGCCTGCTAAATCTATAACCACCGCCTGCTATATCTACAGCCAGAGCCCACAAAATCCACAGCCTAGACCAGATAAAATTACAGCCAGGGACTGCCAAATCTGCAACCCAAGTCTGCTAAATTTGTGACCAAGGCCTGCTAAAACTACAGCCTAGACCAGATAAAACTACAGCCAGGGCCTGCTAAATCTACAGCTAAGGCCTGCATAATCTACAGCCTGGGCCTGCTAAATATACAGCCCAGGTGAACCCCTTTAATGGTGTTTTTGATACAGACGGGTGTCTGGTTGAGCCAAAATGGCCTGATCATAAAGTTACAAATGTGAAAAGGCGAAAGGAGGTTCCCGTTTTTGTTAAAATCATGCTTTTTCTAGAGCTGGTCTTTGGTGTGCAAGGACAGATCTGTTTTGAATGTATTCCTGTTAAGAGATGGAGTATGGCAGCTTATCGTTAGTGAAGAAAAACGGCAATATTATATTTACTCAAAGTGGCAAAGCCCTCCAGCAGTCAAGCGCATTCCTTCTGGATCTCTTAACTAAGAACCAATTAATTACCAGTTATGCTTGGTGAAAAAGGTAAACATTTTACAGAACCAAGAGAAAATTCCAATACTTTTTCTGTCTTATTAAATTACATAATCAGTTTGAGTGGAGAAGAGTATTATATTAACATCCTTAATATTTTTTGTTCCCCCCTTCATACCAGGAATAAAGGGAAAAAAAGAAAAGCCTGAAGTATTCCAGTGTAAACATTAGCCAGGGAAGATAAATCCTTTCTGAATGAAGTAATGACAATTAGAACTAGACTGCTGCGATGCAACCACGGCTGCCGTTAATGACTTAAACACACCGAGACAGATCGGCCCCGTTTTTCTCTGTCTGTCTGTCTCTCCCCCCCTCCACTTTTCTCTCTCCCCATCTCACAGCTTTCTCTGTCTCCCTTCCTCTTTCTCTCTCTGTCATTTTCTCCCCCTCTCCTTTCCCAAACATCTCCACTGTCATTCTCGTGGTCTTATTTTCCCTCTCACCCCATCTCTCTCTCTCCCTCTTTTTCTCTCTCTCTCTCTCTCTCTCTCTCTCTCTCTCTCTCTCTCTCTCTCTCTCTCTCTCTCTCTCAGTGTGTAGCAGACAGCAGGCTCTGGCTCTAAAACAGGAGTTGCTGTTCCATCCTCTCTCTTAGGGGATCTCAGTCACTGCCTGCAGTCCTGTCTAATTCTCCATGGCTCTACACGCTTACCCAACCATAACATGACACCCAAGCCAGGCTGAAGATATCTTCATCTTCCTCCTCCTCTTCAAAGTATGGAAAATCTATACAGTGCCACTCTTATTTCATCCTTAATGCTGCCTTGTTAAACATTTGCAATTGTGCCAGTGAAATCCTTCCATAAAAAGTCAGTGCGGTTTCCTACTCGAATATCAGGACACTCATCTGTCCAATCCATAAAAAACAGTCATAAGAATACAAACCTAGAAATTGCTCAGCTTCAGAGAGAATATACAGCTTTAGAGAGAATTTTTCAACTTTCAAGAGAACGTTCTGCATTAGAATCTTCATCTTTAGAGAGAACACTAAGCTTTATAGAGAATTTTCAACTTTCGAGAGAATGTTTCACATTAGAATCTTCATCTTTAGAGAGAACATTAAGTTTTATAGAGAATTTTCAACTTTCGAGAGAATGTTCCACAACAGAATGTTCACCTTTAGAGAGAACATTCAGCTATGAAGATAATTTTCAACTTTAGAGAGAATGTTCAGCATTAGGGAGAATGTTCAGCTTTAGGGAGAATGTTTGGCCTTAGAGAAAACGTTCAGCATTAGAGAGGATGTTCAGCATTAGGGAGAATGTTCAGCTTTAGAGAAAATGTTCAGCATTACGGAGAATGTTTAGCATTAGAGAGAATGTTCAGCATTAGAGAGAATGTTCAGTACTGGGGAGAATGTTCAGTTTTACTACTAGGATCCGGGGTGTAATGTCAGTTCTTCGAGAGCAGTCCATCGACTGTAAACATTTAACAGATGGTGAGAGAAAAGGGCACACATTCCGAGCACACGTTTATTAAAAAAGTCTCTTGCAGGAACCTTTGCGGTAGTGTAAGAAAAAAGGGGGGAGAGGGGGTGATGGAAAGGGGAGAAGGAAAAGAGTTGTGATTTCATCCTTCAACTTCAGCTTCAGTGGCATTGGGTGTTGGTTTTTTTCATCTCGTT